>OX103728.1:17877516-17917269 GCA_944470365.2 Schistosoma intercalatum
GGCTACATGTTTAGTTGGAGAGGGAATGTGTTATATGTGGAGGAATGTGATTGAAGCAATGATTGATTTGATAGTGATATGTGTTTAATGTGTGATGTTTGATGGGTGTGTATGTGTAGAATAGAGGTGATATGAAGTGGTTGAGTGAGTGATTGTGTTAATAATTGAGTAATCTAGTGAGTGAGTCAGTGAATGTGAGTGATTGTGTTTCGCAATGTGTGTGTGTGTCTGTGTGAGTGTGTTAGAGAAATAGAGTGTTCGTGTGTAGTTGTAGCGGACTGATGGTTCACACGTGTGTCAGATAGTCAAAACAATATCAGTATAGATTGATGCAAATGATTTATGTGACACTTACCACGATCATTATCTTCCTGGGGTACTTCATCTATGTGGTCACCTGGATTCTCATCTACAAGGTGATTGATTGAAAACCGTGAGTCAAGTGGTCAATGCACACATGAATATTCCAGTCGACAATGAAAGTGATCAAATGAGATTGACTTGTGCGTGTCGAGTGATCAATGAATATTGTGTGATTGTGAAATTGTCAAGTGTGAATGTGCAGAGAGAGACAATGTGTGTCAGACAGTTTGTCAGGTGGAAACACAGACGGTGGACGAACAGACGAACAGACAGAAAGACAGTGAGGCGGATAGCCTGTCAGACAGAGAGAGAGAGAGAGAGAGAAAGAGAGAGAGACAGACAGACAGACCGACCGAGTAGTAATCGGCAATATTGTGTGACGACCGACGTTGTTGTGAATGGAGAAGGAGATTGTGAGCGATGGTGATGTGAGAAGAGGGAATGTCGTGGATTCATGTAGATTTAAATATAAATATGTCTACATAGATATATATATATATATATATATGTATTTATATGTATATAGATATATCTATGGCTACATGTTTAGTTGGAGAGGGAATGTGTTATATGTGGAGGAATGTGATTGAAGCAATGATTGATTTGATAGTGATATGTGTTTAATGTGTGATGTTTGATGGGTGTGTATGTGTAGAATAGAGGTGATATGAAGTGGTTGAGTGAGTGATTGTGTTAATAATTGAGTAATCTAGTGAGTGAGTCAGTGAATGTGAGTGATTGTGTTTCGCAATGTGTGTGTGTGTCTGTGTGAGTGTGTTAGAGAAATAGAGTGTTCGTGTGTAGTTGTAGCGGACTGATGGTTCACACGTGTGTCAGATAGTCAAAACAATATCAGTATAGATTGATGCAAATGATTTATGTGACACTTACCACGATCATTATCTTCCTGGGGTACTTCATCTATGTGGTCACCTGGATTCTCATCTACAAGGTGATTGATTGAAAACCGTGAGTCAAGTGGTCAATGCACACATGAATATTCCAGTCGACAATGAAAGTGATCAAATGAGATTGACTTGTGCGTGTCGAGTGATCAATGAATATTGTGTGATTGTGAAATTGTCAAGTGTGAATGTGCAGAGAGAGACAATGTGTGTCAGACAGTTTGTCAGGTGGAAACACAGACGGTGGACGAACAGACGAACAGACAGAAAGACAGTGAGGCGGATAGCCTGTCAGACAGAGAGAGAGAGAGAGAGACAGACAGACAGACCGACCGAGTAGTAATCGGCAATATTGTGTGACGACCGACGTTGTTGTGAATGGAGAAGGAGATTGTGAGCGATGGTGATGTGAGAAGAGGGAATGTCGTGGATTCATGTAGATTTAAATATAAATATGTCTACATAGATATATATATATATATATATATGTATTTATATGTATATAGATATATCTATGGCTACATGTTTAGTTGGAGAGGGAATGTGTTATATGTGGAGGAATGTGATTGAAGCAATGATTGATTTGATAGTGATATGTGTTTAATGTGTGATGTTTGATGGGTGTGTATGTGTAGAATAGAGGTGATATGAAGTGGTTGAGTGAGTGATTGTGTTAATAATTGAGTAATCTAGTGAGTGAGTCAGTGAATGTGAGTGATTGTGTTTCGCAATGTGTGTGTGTGTCTGTGTGAGTGTGTTAGAGAAATAGAGTGTTCGTGTGTAGTTGTAGCGGACTGATGGTTCACACGTGTGTCAGATAGTCAAAACAATATCAGTATAGATTGATGCAAATGATTTATGTGACACTTACCACGATCATTATCTTCCTGGGGTACTTCATCTATGTGGTCACCTGGATTCTCATCTACAAGGTGATTGATTGAAAACCGTGAGTCAAGTGGTCAATGCACACATGAATATTCCAGTCGACAATGAAAGTGATCAAATGAGATTGACTTGTGCGTGTCGAGTGATCAATGAATATTGTGTGATTGTGAAATTGTCAAGTGTGAATGTGCAGAGAGAGACAATGTGTGTCAGACAGTTTGTCAGGTGGAAACACAGACGGTGGACGAACAGACGAACAGACAGAAAGACAGTGAGGCGGATAGCCTGTCAGACAGAGAGAGAGAGAGAGAGACAGACAGACAGACCGACCGAGTAGTAATCGGCAATATTGTGTGACGACCGACGTTGTTGTGAATGGAGAAGGAGATTGTGAGCGATGGTGATGTGAGAAGAGGGAATGTCGTGGATTCATGTAGATTTAAATATAAATATGTCTACATAGATATATATATATATATATATATATATATGTATTTATATGTATATAGATATATCTATGGCTACATGTTTAGTTGGAGAGGGAATGTGTTATATGTGGAGGAATGTGATTGAAGCAATGATTGATTTGATAGTGATATGTGTTTAATGTGTGATGTTTGATGGGTGTGTATGTGTAGAATAGAGGTGATATGAAGTGGTTGAGTGAGTGATTGTGTTAATAATTGAGTAATCTAGTGAGTGAGTCAGTGAATGTGAGTGATTGTGTTTCGCAATGTGTGTGTGTGTCTGTGTGAGTGTGTTAGAGAAATAGAGTGTTCGTGTGTAGTTGTAGCGGACTGATGGTTCACACGTGTGTCAGATAGTCAAAACAATATCAGTATAGATTGATGCAAATGATTTATGTGACACTTACCACGATCATTATCTTCCTGGGGTACTTCATCTATGTGGTCACCTGGATTCTCATCTACAAGGTGATTGATTGAAAACCGTGAGTCAAGTGGTCAATGCACACATGAATATTCCAGTCGACAATGAAAGTGATCAAATGAGATTGACTTGTGCGTGTCGAGTGATCAATGAATATTGTGTGATTGTGAAATTGTCAAGTGTGAATGTGCAGAGAGAGACAATGTGTGTCAGACAGTTTGTCAGGTGGAAACACAGACGGTGGACGAACAGACGAACAGACAGAAAGACAGTGAGGCGGATAGCCTGTCAGACAGAGAGAGAGAGAGAGAGAGAAAGAGAGAGAGACAGACAGACAGACCGACCGAGTAGTAATCGGCAATATTGTGTGACGACCGACGTTGTTGTGAATGGAGAAGGAGATTGTGAGCGATGGTGATGTGAGAAGAGGGAATGTCGTGGATTCATGTAGATTTAAATATAAATATGTCTACATAGATATATATATATATATATATATATATATATATATATATATATGTATTTATATGTATATAGATATATCTATGGCTACATGTTTAGTTGGAGAGGGAATGTGTTATATGTGGAGGAATGTGATTGAAGCAATGATTGATTTGATAGTGATATGTGTTTAATGTGTGATGTTTGATGGGTGTGTATGTGTAGAATAGAGGTGATATGAAGTGGTTGAGTGAGTGATTGTGTTAATAATTGAGTAATCTAGTGAGTGAGTCAGTGAATGTGAGTGATTGTGTTTCGCAATGTGTGTGTGTGTCTGTGTGAGTGTGTTAGAGAAATAGAGTGTTCGTGTGTAGTTGTAGCGGACTGATGGTTCACACGTGTGTCAGATAGTCAAAACAATATCAGTATAGATTGATGCAAATGATTTATGTGACACTTACCACGATCATTATCTTCCTGGGGTACTTCATCTATGTGGTCACCTGGATTCTCATCTACAAGGTGATTGATTGAAAACCGTGAGTCAAGTGGTCAATGCACACATGAATATTCCAGTCGACAATGAAAGTGATCAAATGAGATTGACTTGTGCGTGTCGAGTGATCAATGAATATTGTGTGATTGTGAAATTGTCAAGTGTGAATGTGCAGAGAGAGACAATGTGTGTCAGACAGTTTGTCAGGTGGAAACACAGACGGTGGACGAACAGACGAACAGACAGAAAGACAGTGAGGCGGATAGCCTGTCAGACAGAGAGAGAGAGAGAGAGAAAGAGAGAGAGAGACAGACAGACAGACCGACCGAGTAGTAATCGGCAATATTGTGTGACGACCGACGTTGTTGTGAATGGAGAAGGAGATTGTGAGCGATGGTGATGTGAGAAGAGGGAATGTCGTGGATTCATGTAGATTTAAATATAAATATGTCTACATAGATATATATATATATATATATATATATGTATTTATATGTATATAGATATATCTATGGCTACATGTTTAGTTGGAGAGGGAATGTGTTATATGTGGAGGAATGTGATTGAAGCAATGATTGATTTGATAGTGATATGTGTTTAATGTGTGATGTTTGATGGGTGTGTATGTGTAGAATAGAGGTGATATGAAGTGGTTGAGTGAGTGATTGTGTTAATAATTGAGTAATCTAGTGAGTGAGTCAGTGAATGTGAGTGATTGTGTTTCGCAATGTGTGTGTGTGTCTGTGTGAGTGTGTTAGAGAAATAGAGTGTTCGTGTGTAGTTGTAGCGGACTGATGGTTCACACGTGTGTCAGATAGTCAAAACAATATCAGTATAGATTGATGCAAATGATTTATGTGACACTTACCACGATCATTATCTTCCTGGGGTACTTCATCTATGTGGTCACCTGGATTCTCATCTACAAGGTGATTGATTGAAAACCGTGAGTCAAGTGGTCAATGCACACATGAATATTCCAGTCGACAATGAAAGTGATCAAATGAGATTGACTTGTGCGTGTCGAGTGATCAATGAATATTGTGTGATTGTGAAATTGTCAAGTGTGAATGTGCAGAGAGAGACAATGTGTGTCAGACAGTTTGTCAGGTGGAAACACAGACGGTGGACGAACAGACGAATAGACAGAAAGACAGTGAGGCGGATAGCCTGTCAGACAGAGAGAGAGAGAGAAAGAGAGAGAGAGAGAGACAGACAGACCGACCGAGTAGTAATCGGCAATATTGTGTGACGACCGACGTTGTTGTGAATGGAGAAGGAGATTGTGAGCGATGGTGATGTGAGAAGAGGGAATGTCGTGGATTCATGTAGATTTAAATATAAATATGTCTACATAGATATATATATATATATATATATATATATATATATATATATATATATATATATATATATGTATATAGATATATCTATGGCTACATGTTTAGTTGGAGAGGGAATGTGTTATATGTGGAGGAATGTGATTGAAGCAATGATTGATTTGATAGTGATATGTGTTTAATGTGTGATGTTTGATGGGTGTGTATGTGTAGAATAGAGGTGATATGAAGTGGTTGAGTGAGTGATTGTGTTAATAATTGAGTAATCTAGTGAGTGAGTCAGTGAATGTGAGTGATTGTGTTTCGCAATGTGTGTGTGTGTCTGTGTGAGTGTGTTAGAGAAATAGAGTGTTCGTGTGTAGTTGTAGCGGACTGATGGTTCACACGTGTGTCAGATAGTCAAAACAATATCAGTATAGATTGATGCAAATGATTTATGTGACACTTACCACGATCATTATCTTCCTGGGGTACTTCATCTATGTGGTCACCTGGATTCTCATCTACAAGGTGATTGATTGAAAACCGTGAGTCAAGTGGTCAATGCACACATGAATATTCCAGTCGACAATGAAAGTGATCAAATGAGATTGACTTGTGCGTGTCGAGTGATCAATGAATATTGTGTGATTGTGAAATTGTCAAGTGTGAATGTGCAGAGAGAGACAATGTGTGTCAGACAGTTTGTCAGGTGGAAACACAGACGGTGGACGAACAGACGAACAGACAGAAAGACAGTGAGGCGGATAGCCTGTCAGACAGACAGAGAGAGAGAGAGAGACAGACAGACCGACCGCGTAATATTCGTTTGTATTGTGTGAAATCTGACGTTCTTGTTTATATAGTAATATACTTTTGCAGATGTTGATATTGTATTATAGCATTTCTCGTGTTGTTTTTTTCATTTTGCTAGTTTTTTGTCTTCCTTTCTTTAAAATTGTTGTCTTTCGTCTTAATATGTTTGTATTTTCACGGAATCGATTAAATTCTTACCATTCAATGTTCTTTTGTTAATCATTCTTATTTGTTTCTCATTATCGTATTGATAGGGTTTCATTTCGAATACATAACATTGTGTTATGATTAATAAAAGTATGTTAAATAGATTCATTTTCTTCTCTTTGATATAATATAGAATTAATTGTTTGTCTCTATTCTATTGAACTACAGAAAAGTTATATAGACATACATATATAGAAGTGATAAGGTATTCATGTTATAATAGATTAATCAAATAGTAATAATAATCAAA
Organism: Schistosoma intercalatum; assembly: GCA_944470365.2. Lineage (NCBI taxonomy): Eukaryota > Metazoa > Platyhelminthes > Trematoda > Strigeidida > Schistosomatidae > Schistosoma > Schistosoma intercalatum. Next base: position 17,884,093 of record OX103728.1, read on the forward strand.
TTCTATATAATGAATTACTTTTAGTTCAATCTTATATGTTATTGTATAGATCTTATAGCATTAGACTTTACTTTATAGTTTTGATAATTTACAATTTTTAAAAGAGCAACTTAAAATCTTCTATTATTTATGTAAGCTTTCAATGTTAAAATTAATGATATAACTTGAAAATCTTTTTTGTTTGTTTATAATAGGTTATTATATCATATTTGATATAGTTAATCTAGTTTAACTATCACAATTGATTGATCACTGGATGATAACGTCTGTGACTGTGAAACTGGATGATACGGCATCGTAATCCACCAGGGAGCATCAGTTCCCTCAAGTTTACTGGTATATCTTGCTGATGAGTACCAAGTAGCACGAAATTCGGATCCAGAGTATCCAGTCGACTACTTCCAACCACTATTTAATCTACTTTAACTAAATTGACTCTTTATTAGAACTCCTTTGAATACTTATTTGAACTGTGGCTATTACTACTACGACTAAGATTACGACTACTACTACTACTGCTACTGAGGCCGAGTATAATGACGCATATAACTTCTAATTAATTTCTGATATCGCGTGACTATATTCCACTGCTGTTATTATTATTATAGCTCATAAATTTGTTATGAGAGATCTATGGACGACGAGTTCAATCATAAATATATTTCTATAAATATTTCATTTCCATATACCATAGAAATAATTACTTTGTAGTGAATCAGAACAAACGTGGGTATAATTGTATATTATCAATTATAGAATATTTTGGTAACTATATAGTAAATACTTCATTTATAAAATATCTATCAATTATCTCAAACTTTGTTGTTTCTTCGTTTCTATACTAATCAATATATGTTTTCATTCTCTTCTGTTCGATTTTCTCAAGTTTCCTGTCGTCAGACATTTCACTTTCGATTGATGGTGTGAGCTACTTATATTCATATAAGTAGTATATAACGATAGGCACAAATAGAATGTATTTCAGTAGAAGATCGAGAAGGAAAGAACGGAAACGGAAAGCAATTGGTATAAAAATTCAAGACTAATGGAATCTGAGACGATAGGCTGATACTTGCAAAAAAACAGTAAAGTTTTTGACAATGGATTAATATTTTGCAAATTAACTATATGCTATATGGTTCTCACATTTTACAAAGCTGTTTGTTTAAGTATCCCCACTTGTGTTCTTATCCACTACTATACTACTTAGGTCTGATGATATCAGTAGCATACATCATAACCAGTCGTATTTCTATTAAGACTTGTTCAGTAAACTGACATATTACAACAATGTTGCACCAAAAACAAAAGACCAGTAACAAGATATTCTTGATAAATTTAAAAAAATCACAATATGAATTTTGACACTTGGAGTCACTGTATCTTGTATACCAACACCATATCAGTCAGTCAGTCAGTCAGTCAGTCAGTCAGTCAGTCAGCTACAACGTACGACCAGGCACATATGTGCATCGGTCCAGGTTGCCATACCGCATCAGCACAACAAGATAAACACCGGATTCATAGCAGTGGTTATGTCAAAGGTGGTAATATATAAGAGAAAGATTGCAATAAAGATATAGTACAGGAAGAAAGAATTAGTCCGTAGAAAGAAAGATATAATGCAATTTTAATCTCCTAGTTTAAGGGAAGACAGGGAGTGCATACACCGACGTCATTGTGATCGATTCTGAGCCATGTCACACACAGTCTTCAACCATTGGTTACGATAGTCTAGTGGACCCCAACCAAGTAGTCTGCATCTACCAACATGGCTCAGGGTAGGAGTTACTGACTTCAAGCACTGATGCCACGTTTTGGTTTGACCGCCCCTAACTTTCTTCCAACCATCTCCAATACCGGACAGCATTGCACGTCGTGGTAATCGGTGTTCAGGCATACGTAACACGTGGCCCAACCATCTCAGTCGATGAAGATTCATAACCTCATCAACTGATTTACCATCATTCCCTAATACCCTGCGTCTAACCTCACTATTACTTACTCGATCATCCCAGCAGACGCCAGCAATATTTCTAAGGCATCTGTGGTCAAATACTAGTAGCTTACGAGTGTCTTCTACTCTTAATGGCCATGTTTCGCTGCCGTAAATTAAAACAGAACGGACTGCCGCGCAGTATACTCGTCCTTTTATTGATAGATGGATATCTCGCCTTCTCCAAAGGTGATGTAAGTTGGCAAAAGCCAAACGAGCTTTTCGAATCCGTGCAGAGATTTCGTCCGATACCAACCCATTAGGGCTGACCAACACCATATATATAAACTAATATTAGGTGCAAGTAGTAACAGTTTAAGTAACTTTAGAAATTCTTTTCTAATATCAAATATATAAAAAGGGGATGATGGGAATTGATTCAATTATTTAATGAATACATTACAGTATTCAACAATAAATTTTATGTAATTCAAACTTATGAACACAAAGTGAATCTTAATAGTCAATGAATACAGATTCTATTTGTTTGTTTGTTTGTTGTTTTTTTGGGGGGGAGGAGAGGGGATAAACTAATCCAATGCTTTCAGGTTTTCCATGGTGATCTACCTTCAATTGACTACTAATGATCTCAAGTATTTAAAATAACTATAATATCCACAAAACCCCCTTTCTGATATTAATACGTATGAACAGATATTTCATTACTCAAGTTTACTGAGTTAAAATCTAAATCTTAATCAATGTAAAAAAAACATCATATTCACATTTATCTCATTAACAAAGTGACATATTTAACATTGATCATTATGTAAGTCATAATTATATCCATTGAAGTTAAACCACCATGGAAAACCTGAAAGCACTGGACGACCGTTTTCTTCCTAATTGCTGGCTTCAAGAGATATTTCCTAGAGTTCTAGTGAGAAGCAATGAAGAGTGGAGTTCAACAGAGTATGTTGTGAGATAGTAACTCATTGAAAACAATATTGAACGTTGGCTTAATTTTGTGAATTAGTTGAAGTTAGACATTAACACCGTTGGATGCCGACCGGCTCAGTGGTCTAGAGGTTAAGCGTTCGCGTACGAGACTGGTGGGTCTTCGGTTAAAATCTCACGGGACGGGATCGTGAATGTGCAATTCTGAGGAGTCCCGTGCTTCCAGGTTATGAGTGATGGTCTAACATCAGTCGGTTCATGATCTCAATCAAAAACTTGATAATCTCCACAACCCCATTATCATAAACATAATCTATGTGATAATGGGTGATTTAGCTTTTTTATCACATCGTTATTCTATTTATAGAATTCAATTAGTATCTAGAGATGGGTAATGATGGGACTTGTTATTAAACAATCATTATGTAATGAAAAATCTCTTACATAGAAAAGATGAGTCTCATAGTGAACAGCTTACAAGTAATATCTCACACTAGTAAAACTTAGTAACCAAAGTTGTAACATAATTAAACTCATCCATTTCCGGATATTTTAATGAATAGCTAAAATGAAATTTAAGTCAAGCACATTTTATAGCAAGAGCAGTATATTCACAACTGAAGAAAATCTGGAAATCAAAACAACTGTCAACCAACAACGAAGTCACAATTTTCAATACAAATGTCAACACAGTTCTACTGTATGCGGTAGATACTTGGAGAACTACGAAAGCCATCATCCAATAGATACAAGTGATTATTAACAGTTGACTACGTAAAACACTTCTGATGTGTTGGTCAAACACTATCAGCCTACTGTGGGAGGGAACAAACCAGATCCCAGCGGATGAAGAAATCAGCAAGAAGCACTGGAAGTGGATAGGGTACACATTAAAGAAAGCACCCGACTGCGTCACATGGCAAGCCCTCACTTATAATCCTCAAGACCAAATAACAAATTACGCCGAGAAAGGGAGATAGACATGAGAAGGATGAACAACAATTGGACAGAACTAGAAAAGAAGGCCCAGGACAGAGTGGATTGGAGAATGTTGGTCGACGGTCTATGCTCCACTGGGAGTAACAGGCGTAAGCTGGTAAGTAAGTAAGTAACTAAGTCAGTAATCGAACGTTAAATATTATCGCTTTACATGAAATTAACAAATAACATTCAACAACATCTCTTTTCTTATTAAATGTAGTAAATTTATCAATTTGATTAAACACCCTAAAGCACAATACCACTCGACTATTCAAAATAAATAAATATATAAACATTTTAACAAAGATGCTACATATATCTTTGTATAAAGATTAAAATTTCATAGAATATGGATCATTCCATTTGAAAAGATCTGTTCATGGTGGACATTTGTAGCTCAGTTAGATGACTTTTTATGGAGTTTTATTCTCTGAGTTGGATGGTTTGGTCATGGAGCTGTCATCGTTCTTCAAAACGGAATCATCAGCACAAACTTCAAGTAGATCAAACCATTCAACTCAGAGAACAAAACCCCACCAAGATCTATTCATAATATATATATTCAATGAAAATGAATACTGATACTTACTTATTATCTTGTATAAGTTTCACTATTGTTCATACAACATTGTGAATATTGTGTTATTTATACAAAATTTAAACAAATCATAAATGATTTACTCAAATGTCAATTATCAATGTTTACATTGAATATGAGTTCAATCAACAACAACAACAACAAAAGCTGATCTTTTGTGTATAATCAACGTAATTGATGTATGGACAAAGATGAGTAGAAATTTCAGTGAACTTTTGATTAGTATATGAACAATCTCTATTGACACACTGATTGTCACATAAACAAAATAAAATTACAAACTTAAAAATGAATTCATATGCAAACATCAATAGGAGCTAACAATGGAATCCAGTTTGACGCGCGTTTCGTCCTATTTGGGACTCGTCAGCTGGATGTATCTACAGCCCATAGTTGATGTTCACTCTAGGACTCAAACTCAGTACCGTTCGCTTTAAACACCATCGCGTTATCCACTTAGCTACTGAGTCCTGATAGCCGCTTGTTTGCGCGGTGAGGTGGAGTTTTAAATTCACTTGATATTGTTTACTTGAAGCATCTCACTGATGTTTAGGACTGCAACTGATCAGTCTCTCATTGGTATATGTGCATACTGTGAGTATTGCCTCGGTAGAGCCTTAATTCAAAAGCATTATATGCAAAATGGATATCCGTTAGCAACGGAATCCAGGACGCGTGTTTTGTCCTATTTGGGACTCGTCAGTCAATAAGAGACGGATCAATGGGAAGATTCAAACAGAAAATACTAAGTAAATTTAAAAATAAAATTAGTTCAGAGGATTATAGAGATTAACTCGAGCTGATTAAACTCAGGTTGGGGAATAATTTAAGAATCTGTAGCATTTCAACTTATAGATCACTGTGTAATTATCAATTCAATGTCTGTCTAACCCTTTTTGGTGCTGATCGGATTCTATCAATCTAGATGCAATATAACTCTGCATGTAGTTTTCCTAGAGTTAGTGCCGGTCCCAAAACAAGGTAAAGGAGGAGGATTGGGCATGGAGACTGTAAGCGCAATCTGTAAAACACAAACTTGCTATAAAAAAACGCTGATTCAGATAAGATACGGAAATTGCTTTCACTGACTGGACGTCATGTACACTGAGTTGAGATGTAATCGGTGGTTGGTTGTCGTCAACAGGAAATCCTCTATCGCTTTTGTGTTGTATACAACCCATCAGTAAGCAATAGAAGGAATAGACAAATTTCTACATATCAACTGGGTAATCTATCAGTAGTCAGTGGTTTCAAAGTTAATAGTTGTAAGTTGCTACAACCAGCACAACATGTGGAACACAAGTATACGTGACTTGGTGAGATATAATACATGTACAACTAAAATATTACCAACAAGAAATGACGAATAGTTGGAGCTGGATATTCGTTTGACGCCTGAAAATCGAGCAAACATGGAACAAATATAATCAGATAACAGAATGTGTAACTCTTACTTTTTTCAAATGGCATCGAAACATCGATGGATGAAATGACAATTTAAATTCCAAATTTCAAAAGATTCACTTAAATTTATAAACTCCTGATTCAACGGAATTCTTTCGTCACTAGATGGCCAAATGAAATTATCAAGTTATTTATTGTAATAGTATATAGACCAAACAAAACTACTGAAATCAACTAATAGCTAACTACAGTGACAAGAAACCTAAATTAATTCATTCAGTCATTGCATAAGTCTACTTATTGACGGATTTCATATGTACCGAACATATATCGCGATCTCTCTATCAAATAATATACTGCATGGAAATCGCCTCCCTCTAGTTTTGAGCAATGATACGATGGGTTAACTAGTTCACCTCTCAGACTAAAAATACAACAGTCCAAATTGACACCAGCAGTAATGATCAGAGAGACAAAAACTACTCTATTACCAGATTAGTTGACCAAGCAAAAGAGTGGCAACGAAGATGAAACAATGTTCTCACAAAATAGCTCACGTTGTTCGTCATCAACTTCAACTTCAACTATTTATTGGCATCAATCAACATTGACAGATAGTAACAATGTTATGTGTTTGTGCTGAAAAATCACTACTTATTAGGAAATGTAATGTTCAAGAGTGGTTACAGTGCTGTAGTACAATGATCGACCCATTATTTTATTATGGTTCGACAGCATGAAATCAATGAATTAAGACCGATGGCAACAACTATCCAAAAGAAGTTGCTTTTCTTGAAGTCACAGTCCAAAATCAACGTCGTCGATTAAATAATAACACAAAATGAAAAAGAGCAACTTATAAAACATTTAAGACAATCAAACTGAATGGAGTATTCTACAATCGTCCGACAATATAAACCACCAATTGAGACATACTAACCAAATTCACAGCATCTGTGTGTATTTATCAATCCAACTGCATCTACGGAGACAGATATGCTCAGTTCATTCTGATGTCTATCAGGTCACAACTCAACACAGAATCTGTGTCGTTAGATATCGATCTGGTGAAATCGCCTTACCAACAACAGCACTAAATGCATCGGTGATGGTTGGCTTAAGAAACTTCTGATTTATAACCAGAAAAATTACTGACGTCAATATAGTAAGATTTTGTCGTCTCTGTATTACAGTGTGTTGTACTGGATTGGAATCGCAATTTTCGTCAGTGATGACAGCCCTGTCGAATACATTCACCTATCTGCCAACTTTTCGGAAGCTCACCATCTCTTTTGCACAACATACAACATACGTATCGTTCTACAACCACTAAGTTCAACACATTATGTGGACGTGTTTCAATCAGAATGTGTCAACCGATACATTGAAACTGACTGTTCAGGAAACGAACATCGAAATCGTTGAATGTATATTGTGTAATGAGTCCGTCGATAAGTAGTAATTGCAATCTAGAAAAGTCGCGAACGTTCTCGTTATCTTCAAAATAACCACTCGACGAGATACGCACAACAAGGCCAATTAAATGAACCAATTTTATTATTATTATTACTAATTGAAATAATATTACTATTATTATTATTGGTAATATTATTACTAGTAATAATACCATCAATAATTTCAATATTGCCACTACAATTAATAGTAATACTGGCACTAGCACTAGCACTACTACTACTACAAATAAGACCACTGCAACAACAAATACTACTACTACTACTACTACTAGGACTATTAATAGTATTACTACTATTACTACCTCTAGTATTACTGAAATACATTTCAATTCGAATCGTCTAATTGCATATTGTGCAATGTATTTGTTCATGTCGGGCGAATGCTGTTTCCAAAAAAGTTCACACAATATGGTAGAACACATCCTAAACAAATGGATCATGTATAACACTTCGGAATCGCTAGACTCATGGAAAATATTTCCCTTCATATTGGTTAGAAATGTCTATTCAAATATGTGATGTATAAACATCGGTCAAATACTAAATTACACATGTAGTGGAAGGAGCAGTGTTGAGGAATTGTTTACCTGGAAACATGGGATTTCAATGATGTAATTTGTTTGCAAATCATCTTACATTTACATTGTTCATTCCAGTTCAAGGATTGAACTAGTGAAAATCGTAGATTAGTTAATACATAAATTGAAAGTGGTCCACATATAATCTTTTCAAAGGAATAACACGCATACACACATATACACAGAAACTGGATTCCACCGTCAATCACCATATAAAAACGATGAGTTACAACGTAGGTCATCATAACAATAAAAAAGCAATTCTGATTGACAATGCTGTGTATCATCGTCAATTTGATGCATTCTGTAAGTAAACACTACAAAATTATACAAATCTAATTTAGTTTAGATAATTGAGTAATTAGTTCTTTTATAATTAGATGTAGAATATGTCAGTTGAATGATAACATTCCATGAACTGTGAGATAACTGATTAAGCATTAATACTCATATTATTAAATTTTCACACACAACATCAATCTTTCAAATAGTAGAATTAATACAGGTTTGTACAATGGTGTTATCATTCAACTGACATATTCTACATCTAATTATAAAAGAACTAATTACTCAATTATCTAAACTAAATTAGATTTGTATAATTTTGTAGTGTTTACTTACAGAATGCATCAAATTGACGATGATACACAGCATTGTCAATCAGAATTGCTTTTTTATTGTTATGATGACCTACGTTGTAACTCATCGTTTTTATATGGTGATTGACGGTGGAATCCAGTTTCTGTGTGTGTGTGTGTGTGTGTGTGTGTGCTATTCCTTTGAAAAGATTATATGTGGACCACTTTCAATTTATGTATTAACTAATCTACGATTTTCACTAGTTCAATCCTTGAACTGGAATGAACAATGTAAATGTAAGATGATTTGCAAACAAATTACATCATTGAAATCCCATGTTTCCAGGTAAACAATTCCTCAACACTGCTCCTTCCACTACATGTGTATTTTAGTATTTGACCGATGTTTATACATCACATATTTGAATAGTCATTACTAACCAATACGAAGGAAAATATTTTCCATGAGTCTAGCGATTCTGAAGTGTTTCAGATGATCCATTTGTTTAGGATGTGATCTACCATATTGTGTGAACTTGTGTGGAAACAGCATTCGACCGACATGAACAAATAGATTGCACAATATGTAATTAGACGATTCGAATTGAAATGTATTTCAGTAGTAGTAGAGGTAGTATTAGCATTAGCAGCAATTCTATTAATAGTCGTAGTAGTAGCAGAAATCGTATTAGTAGTAGTAGTAGTAGTAGTAGTAGTAGTAGTAGTAGTAGTAGTAGTAGTAGTAGTAGTAGTAGTAGTAGTAGTAGTAGTAGTAGTAGTAGTAGTAGTGGTAGTAGTAGTAGTAGTAGTAGTAGTAGTAGTAGTAGTAGTAGTAGTAGTAGTAGTAGTAGTAGTAGTAGTAGTAGTGGTAGAATTAGTTGTAGTTGTTTTTGTTTTTGTAATGTTTGTTGTCATTGTAGTAGTTGTTGTATTATCAGTAGTTGTATTAGCATTAGTGGTATTGGAATAACTGGTAGTGGTACTAATATTAGTAGTATTAGTAGTAGTAGTAGTCGTTGTAGTAATAATAGTAGTAGAAATGGTAATGTGATAAACGAGGACACTAATAGATATAACTAAATTTATCTGAAGATAAATCACCCAATAAAATCTGAGAAACATACAATAAATACTTCGTTTGCAGGAAGTCAATCAATCGTCTCAAACTTGATTGATTTTTCGTTCCCGCACGAATCATTCACAGTTCTCGTTCTCTTTTCTCCTCTCTTCTTAACCTCTTGCCGTCAGGTATTTCACTTTTGATTGATGATACATACTACTTGTATCTATCGTGTTCACCAGCACATATCACAGTAGTATTAGCAGTAGTAGTGGTAGTAGTATTTGTTGTTGCAGTGGTCTTATTCGTAATAGTAGTAGTAGTAGTGCTAGTGCTAGTATTACTACTAATTATAGTGACAATATTGAAATTATTGATGGTATTATTACTAGTAGTAATATTACAAATAAAAATAGTAATATTATTACAATTAGTAATAATAATAAGAAAATTGGTTCATTTACTTGGCCTTGTTGTGCGTATCTCGTCGAGTGGTTATTTTGAAGATAACGAGAACGTTCGCGACTTTACTAGATTGTAAATACTACTTAACTCCTACTGGACTCCCTCTGGGGGCTACTGCCGGTCCCAAGCCCGGGTAAAGGAGGAGGGTTGGGCAAGGGGTTAGCGTCTACATCCCATAGAAAACTAACTCGCTAAAAAACGCTAATCAGAAAAAATTATTCAAACCGTCTAATCTCTGCCTTAGGATTGAGAAGGTCTTCTTTTAGTAGTACTATGACGCCTCATGATGAAAGCCGAATTCCTTCGGAAGTTACGAGGCCGGTGCCCCTTCTGACAACTAGAGAGACCATTTATTTAGGTACATGGAAAGTTCGTACAATGTGGGACACCGGGAGAGCCTTCCGAATTGCTGCAGAAATGAGAAGATACAACCTAGAGGTACTTGAGATCAGTGGAACACATTGGACGCAAGTTGGGCAACAACGACTAACTTCAGGAGAGCTCCTGTTATACTCCGGCCATGAAGAAGAAAACGCCCCACATACACAAGGAGTTGCATTGATGCTGTCCAAACAAGCGCAAAATGCACTTATAGGATGGGAATCTCATGGACCAAGGATCATCAAAGCCTCGTTCAAGACAAAGAAAGAGGGCATTTCAATTAACATCATCCAATGCTATGCGCCTACCAACGACTACAATGAAGACGCTAAAGATCAATTCTACAATAGGCTGCAGTCAATCATTGAGAAGTGCCCAACAAAGCACCTGACCATTCTGATGGGGGATTTCAATGCCAAGGTTAGAACGGACAACACTGAATATGAAGACATCATGGGACGACACGGACTGGGAGAAAGAGACGAAAATGGTGAGAGATTTGCAAACCTATGTGCCTTCAATAAACTGGTCGTAGGTGGCACCATATTGACACATAAACGCATTCACAAAACCACATGGACTTCATCGGATCACACCACGCAAAACCAAATCGACCATATTTGCATCAACAAAAAGTTCAGGAGGACGATGGAAGATGTGCGAACCAAGAAAGGAGCTGATATAGCATCAGATCATCACTTGCTGGTCGCCAAGATGAAATCGAAACTCAAGAAGCACTGGACAATGGGGCGGACAATATCACAAAAGTTCAATACGGCCCTTTCTTCAGGATACTAACAAACTCAACAAATTCAAGGTAGTCCTCAGCAACAAGTTCCAGGCCTTTCCTGATCTACACACTGGAGAAGGAACTACCGTGGAGAGCAACTGAAAGAGGATCAAAGAGGCAGTCACTACATCATGTAATGAGGTCCTGGGTCACAAGAAGTACCATCACAAGGAATGGATCACTGTTGATACACTGGATAAGATCAAGAAAGGAGGAACAAGAAAGCAGCAATCAATACCAGCGGAACAAGAGCAGAAAAAGCCAAGGCACAAGCTGAATACACAGAAGTAAACAAACAAGTGAAGAGGAGCATCAGAACCGACAAACGTACAATATGTGGAAGATGTAGCAATGACGGCCGGAAAAGGCTGCAAGAGAAGGAAACATGGGGAAATTGTATGACACGACAAAGAAAATCTCTGAAAACCGCCGCAAACTGGAACGACCAGTGAAAAGCAGGGAAGGCGAGGTAATCGCCAATATTGAAGAGCAAACAGACAGGTGGGTAGAACACTTCAAAGAACTCTTGAATCGACCAGCTCCACTGAACCCAACCAACATCGAAGCAGCACCAACGGACCTCCCAATCAATATTGGCCCACCAACAATTGAAGAAATCAGCATGGCCATCAGACAAATCAAGTGTGGCAAAGCAGCAAGACCAGACAACATCCCAGCAGAGGCACTAAAAGCAGACGTAGCGGCAACTGCAAGGATACTCCACATTCTCTTCAAAAAGATTTGGGATGAGTAACAAGTACCAACAGACTGGAAAGAAGGACTTCTGATCAAAATACGAAGAAAGGCGATCTCAGCAAGTGTGATAACTGCAGGGGCATCACTCTTCTCTCAATACCAGGAAAAAATCTTCAACAGGGTATTGTTAGACAGGATGAAGGACTCCGGAGACACCCAACTTCGTGGCCAACAAGCAGGATTCCAAAAGGATAGATCGTGTACAGACCAAATCGCAACTCTACGGATCATTGTGGAACAATCAATTGAATGGAATTCATCACTCTACATCAACTTCATTGACTACGAAAAGGCATTTGATAGCGTGGACAGAACAACACTATGGAAACTTCTTCGACACTACGGCGTGCCTGAGAAAATTGTCAATATCATACAGAATTCCTATGACGGATTAAACTGCAAAATCGTGCATGGAGGACAATTGACGAAGTCATTCGAAGTGAAGAACGGTGTCAGGCAAGGTTGCATCCTAAATGTCCATTGTAACCCGCGCATCCCTTCAGACGTTGACGTCTTCATGATCCAGTCGATCACCAGGAGAAAGAGAAAGGGTGAGAGTAAGCAACCTTGCCTAACACCGGTCTTTACTTCGAACGAGTCTGTCAATTGTCCTCCATGCACGATTTTGCAGTTTAATCCGTCATAGGAATTCTGTATGATATTGACAATTTTCTCAGGCACGCCGTAGTGTCGAAGAAGTTTCCATAGTGTTGTTCTGTCCACGCTATCAAATGCCTTTTCGTAGTCAATGAAGTTGATGTAGAGTGATGAATTCCATTCAATTGATTGTTCCACAATGATCCGTAGAGTTGCGATTTGGTCTGTACACGATCTATCCTTTTGGAATCCTGCTTGTTGGCCACGAAGTTGGGTGTCTCCGGAGTCCTTCATCCTGTCTAACAATACCCTGTTGAAGATTTTTCCTGGTATTGAGAGAAGAGTGATGCCCCTGCAGTTATCACACTTGCTGAGATCGCCTTTCTTCGGTATTTTGATCAGAAGTCCTTCTTTCCAGTCTGTTGGTACTTGTTACTCATCCCAAATCTTTTTGAAGAGAATGTGGAGTATCCTTGCAGTTGCCGCTACGTCTGCTTTTAGTGCCTCTGCTGGGATGTTGTCTGGTCTTGCTGCTTTGCCACACTTGATTTGTCTGATGGCCATGCTGATTTCTTCAATTGTTGGTGGGCCAATATTGATTGGGAGGTCCGTTGGTGCTGCTTCGATGTTGGGTGGGTTCAGTGGAGCTGGTCGATTCAAGAGTTCTTTGAAGTGTTCTACCCACCTGTCTTGTTGCTCTTCAATATTGGTGATTACCTCGCCTTCCCTGCTTTTCACTGGTCGTTCTAGTTTGCGGCGATTTTCAGAGATTTTCTTTGTCGTGTCATACAATTTCCCCATGTTTCCTTCTCTTGCAGCCTTTTCCGCCGTCATTGCTACATCTTCCACATATTTACGTTTGTCGGTTCTGATGCTCCTCTTCACTTGTTTGTTTACTTCTGTGTATTCAGCTTGTGCCTTGGCTTTTTCTGCTCTTGTTCCGCTGGTATTGATTGCTGCTTTCTTGTTCCTCCTTTCTTGAATCTTATCCAGTGTATCAACAGTGATCCATTCCTTGTGATGGTACTTCTTGTGACCCAGGACCTCATTACATGTTGTAGTGATTGCCTCTTTGATCCTCTTCCAGTTGCTCTCCACAGTAGTCCCTTCTCCATTGAGTAGATCATGAAAGGCCTGGAACTTGTTGCTGAGGACTACCTTGAATTTGTTGAGTTTGTTAGTATCCTGAAGAAAGGCCGTATTGAACTTTTGTGATATTGTCCGCCCCATTGTCCAGTGCTTCTTGAGTTTCGATTTCATCTTGGCGACCAGCAAGTGATGATCTGATGCTATATCAGCTCCTTTCTTGGTTCGCACATCTTCCATCGTCCTCCTGAACTTTTTGTTGATGCAAATATGGTCGATTTGGTTTTGCGTGGTGTGATCCGATGAAGTCCATGTGGTTTTGTGAATGCGTTTATGTGTCAATATGGTGCCACCTACGACCAGTTTATTGAAGGCACATAGGTTTGCAAATCTCTCACCATTTTCGTCTCTTTCTCCCAGTCCGTGTCGTCCCATGATGTCTTCATATTCAGTGTTGTCCGTTCTAACCTTGGCATTGAAATCCCCCATCAGAATGGTCAGGTGCTTTGTTGGGCACTTCTCAATGATTGACTGCAGCCTATTGTAGAATTGATCTTTAGCGTCTTCATTGTAGTCGTTGGTAGGCGCATAGCATTGGATGATGTTAATTGAAATGCCCTCTTTCTTTGTCTTGAACGAGGCTTTGATGATCCTTGGTCCATGAGATTCCCATCCTATAAGTGCATTTTGCGCTTGTTTGGACAGCATCAATGCAACTCCTTGTGTATGTGGGGCGTTTTCTTCTTCATGGCCGGAGTATAACAGGAGCTCTCCTGAAGTTAGTCGTTGTTGCCCAACTTGCGTCCAATGTGTTCCACTGATCTCAAGTACCTCTAGGTTGTATCTTCTCATTTCTGCAGCAATTCGGAAGGCTCTCCCGGTGTCCCACATTGTACGAACTTTCCATGTACCTAAATAAATGGTCTCTCTAGTTGTCAGAAGGGGCACCGGCCTCGTAACTTCCGAAGGAATTCGGCTTTCATCATGAGGCGTCATAGTACTACTAAAAGAAGACCTTCTCAATCCTAAGGCAGAGATTAGACGGTTTGAATAATTTTTTCTGATTAGCGTTTTTTAGCGAGTTAGTTTTCTATGGGATGTAGACGCTAACCCCTTGCCCAACCCTCCTCCTTTACCCGGGCTTGGGACCGGCAGTAGCCCTCAGAGGGACTGCAGGCGTTGTTGATCGATAATTCACTGATGTCTAATTGGCGGTATGGTTACGTGAACAATAACATTATCTTTACGTTGCATTAACAGTGCACCCTGTTCACAAGTTATTACATCCTGAGAATAATATGGTTTTCGGAAAGGCCTGTCACGTGTCATAAATTTTCTCATTACGTGAGAACATTGGGCTGCAGCAAAAGATCGAAATATTTCTATAGACGTACCTTTCATGGATCTAAGTAAAGCCTTTGATAAGGTTTCTCATCCGGGTCTGAAGTTAAGACTGGAAAGTTTGGGAATCCATCATAAGGTCGTAAACTGCATAAGTGACCTCAGTGATAGGAGACAGAAGGCAAGGGTAAATGGAGCTCTCTCAGAGTAAGAACCTGTAAAAGTGGAGTACCTCAAGGTACGATCCTTGGTCCTCTTCTCTTTTACTTTATGTGAATGAATTACCAACTGCACAACATTCCTCCGTTCCACTCCTCGCCGATGACTTCAAGATTTGGAGACCCACAAACAGTATGTCAGATAGAATAGTATTGCAGGATGAGCTCAACTCATTGGTGGCATGGATGGACGGATGGTCATAATAAGCAGTGATCTCAAAACTACTATTAACTGTAAGGCTGCTGTTGCAAAAGGCTATATGATATTATCGGCTATTCGCAGGTCTTTTCAGTAGTTGGATGAATAAATGTTTAGGTTATTATGTGGGATTTTGTGAGACCGCATTTGGAATATGGGATTCAAGCAGCCAGTCTTTGTTTCAACTATTAGGCATATATGCTGGAAGGAGTCCAGCGACGAGGGACTAAAATGGTAAAAGGTCTCTCTGCTCCGTCTGATGAAGACAGACCGAGGTAATTCAACTTATTTACGTTATCTTACCGTGGATTACGGAGTGATCTAATATTGGCCTATCGTATACTGAATGATGACCTTGGTATTAACATTTCTTATCATGTCCTCCCGTCTAGGACTGATCATTTGAGAGGATATTTTAGGACGGCTCAAAAACTGAAATCAAATAGCCTGTCTAGAGCTTCGTTTCTCAAACTGAATAATGAATTACTGGAGTTCCCTACCGACCCACATCAACTACACTGATGACAGCTTCATCTGCAACTGCACAGTACTTTCCGAAGCGGATCTGGGCGCTGGCTTGGTGTTCCGGAAACTACAGCACCTAAGAAAAGACACTTCTCCTGGCCCAGATATGGTTCATTCTGCTATACTGAGGAAAGGAGCCTCAATGCTGGCAACACCACTTAGCGTGTTGTTCTCACACTAGCTAAGTCGAGAACCACAGGAAATTTGGAAGCTGGCTCACATCACACCAATTTCCAAAGGAGGTCGACATTCCAAACCTTCAACTTGTCGACCGGTGGCTGTTCTCTCTATACCTTCAAAAATCATGGAGTCCCTGATATGCGATGGTATACATGACAAATTGCTGTCCTTAAATTTCTTCTCACCCCAACATCATGGTTTCAGGAAGGGTCACTCTTGTATAGCCAACCTGCTGACTGCGGTGGACAGATGGACTACCATCCTTGATCGCAAGGGGATGGTTGATATAATTTATCTTGATTTCTCAAAAGCTTTTGATGGGGTCAACCATATATGTCTTATCAATAAGCTCGAACGATTGGGTATCAGACCACCTCTAACTGATTGGCCCATTTCACATCTGAAAAATCTACATTTTAAGGTTAGGGTTAACTTCACTTTATCTCAGGCTATGGAATGTCCTAGTGGGATTCTCCAGGGCTCAGTCCAAGGGCCTCTTCTTTACCTGGTCTATATAAATGATCTTCCACAACAGGTGTCGTCAGACATTACGTTTTGCTGATGACGTGAAACTTCGGTGAGTGATACGCAACTAAGACAATATACAGACATTTCAGGAGGATCTGACTCGACTTCAAAGTTGGGAAGACGATAACGGACTTACCTCAAACACTTCAAAATGTTAAGTTGTCTATCTGTGACATGTCACAGACTACAGTTACAACTTAGGAAACTCCTCTGTAGTAGTATCCCGAGTCGAAATAGATTTTGGAGTCTTGTTGCCCTATGATTTGAAGTCGTACGCTAACTGTGATAAAAATGCCTTTCGAGGAAACCTTGCACTGGTAACGTTGAAGCGCATTTTTGGACAGTTTGACGGGAGGACTTTCCAAATAATCTTCAACAGTTTTATCCTTCCTCGCTTAGAGTATTGAGCGTATCCAACGACGAGTCACGAAATCAGTTCAGGGACTCAAATTTAAACCTTATGAGGAGCACCTTCGATCATTTGACTCTTACCCACCAGAGTATAGGTATCTTAGAGGTGACCTTCTGATGACTTACAGTATCCTTACGACTTCTGGACATCCTCTTAAACACCTACTTAAGCTTAGTCCCAATACAAACCTAAGGAATGACACCCAGAAATTGGAGGCACAACATAGCAGAACGGACTGTTGACACAAATTCTACTCCTTAAGAGTTGTCACTTGCTGGAATCCGTTGCCGACTGAACTCTTCCAAGCGAATTCCCAGGTGTCCTTTAAGAAGAAACTTGACCTATTCTTAAGGTCTAAGGACAACATCTTATCATGAGTTGTCTGTTTCTTTTTTATGATCTGTTGTAGTTAATATGTCTAGATTCCTGCCTGGAGGTGTTGGTATTCCACTGCTACTAGACACGGATGCCTGTTAAGCAAAAGCTTCTTCTATTCCATCCACATCCATTTGAGCCACTTTGAAACATTTAGAACACGCAATATTAGCACCTTCTGTTGGCATATTCAAGACGAGATTGAACCTCCGTAGTGTTAAAAACTGCAAGGATTAATATAGGTTGATAAACCTTCTATCCTTATTACCGAAGGTTGACGACACAACCACTTGCAAGAAGGCTCGAAGTTTGACGTGATCCAAGGTCAAGGTCATATCAGCATGGCTAGAAAAGGTGAACGTGTTTCTGTGAGTGAAGACGATGACGAAGATATTTATGACCCTAAAAGCAGGGGATTCTGTCGTGCATGTGTCGACTTGTCAAAGTTTGGTCTTACAAAAGCAAAGGAGATGGTATCCAAACCGAGTGTAGGTATGTAATTTTCCAAAACGTCCTTATATCTTGTATTGTATTGTTCACTGTGTGTTTCAAAATGTAACCGCTAGCCCAGAAAATTCTGTACTGAATGGGTATGCGTGTATAGTTAATATTAAAATTCAGTATTCTGATTTTCACTTGCTCGTACAACTAAATATACGTCATTAATGAATATTCTATAGAATATCCAAGATCATATATGATCTAGAACGATGCAGTCGGCAGCCAAACTCTCGATAGTTAATCTCCCGTGGCTTACGTACTGTTTTCATGGTTCGGGTTAGTTTTTTGTCCCAAATGTTTCTTCAAAACTTTGGACTTTATGAAAGTTATATGTCGTTTGGGCGAGACTCTAATTTAAGGACGACCTTTGAACGAATCTTAAGTGACCTTGACAATTATTAGTCAATCAGAAGAAAGTTGGTATAAAGTGAAAATATATTATATGAAAGTAATGAATTACAGTGGATATTCTCCTTTTACATGATTTAAAAACTTGTTAAGGTTTGATTAAGGTTCAGAGGTTCTGAATTCACAATGCATATGGAATAGAAACTCGTCCATTGGGTTAGGGTTAGGTTTACGGGTAAGGCTAGGGTTAGGTTTAGTTGAGGGTTAAGGTTTAGGGTTAGGGTCAGGTGAGGGTTTAGGGTTTATGGTTATGGTTAGTTGAGGGTTAAGGTTTAGGGTTAGGTGAGGGTTTAGGGTTATGGTTAGTTGAGAGTGAAGGTCTAGGGTTAGGTGAGGGTTTAGGGTTTATGGTTATGGTTAGTTGAGGGTTAAGGTTTAGGGTTAGGTGAGGGGTTAGGGTTAGGGTTAGGATGCCAACATACGAGTTTTTAAATCATGTGAAAGAAGAATATCCACTGTGATTTATTACTTTCTTTTAATATGTTTTTACTTTATGCTGTCTTCTGATTGGCTAATAATTGAAATTGCTCAAACGCTTCTGATTGGCTCTTCCCTAAATTAGAGTCTCGCCGTCGTTTGAGTTACTCTTGAAACAAGGAGTTTAGAACCAAACTTTATGTACGACTTCAGGCGACATTTTAGTTGATCGGAATGTGGGCAACACAGCTGCTTTTTTCTACAAAATATCTAGAGTGTATATATACTGCCTACAGGGTTTAGAAACTTAATCAGGTTCGTGATAGGCTAGGACGCGAAAGAGTCCTTTCTATTTGTGCTTACCGGATTGGACTGGTGCTCCCATTATTGTTGTTACTACTATTATTATTATTCCCATCCACTTGTTATTTTTTATTATTCTCATCTTCCTCTCCCTATATCTTCATTTTTCTGTGACACAATTATATTTTACCCCCCCCCCCTTTGTACCAGTTTAAATAAATGAATGTAAATAAAGGTACAATGTAAATGCTAGTTCATGCCTGCAGTTTTCCTTCAGAACCTTTTTAATGTTGAAAGTAGTTGACCCAGTGATTATAATCTTTATGCTGTTCAATCATCTGCACAGATTACTTACACCTGTTACCTCTCATTTAGGAGCATAGGCCACCCACCAGGATTCTCCATCCAACTCCGTCGTGGGAAATCCTTTCCACTTGCTATTCATCCATTTCATGTCTGCTTTCGATTCTCGACGCAGTGTGTTCTTTGGCATTCCTCTTTACCGTTTTCCTTCAGGATTCCAAGTTAGCTCTTGCTTCGTGATGCAGTTTGATTATTTCCTTAATGTATGTCCTATTCATCCCAGCGTATTTTTAATTTCCTGTTCATCTGGAAACCAGTTTGTTCTCTTCCACAATAGGCTGCTGCTGATGGTATCCGACAAACGGACATTGAGTATCTTGCATAGACAATTGTTCATAAATAATTGTACTTTTTGATTATGGTTGTAGTAGTTCTCCGCGTTTCAGCTCCGTACAGTAGAACTGTCTTGACGTCCGTATTAAAGATTCTTACGTTGATATTGGTTAATAGTTGTTTTGAGTTCCATATGTTCTTCAAGTGTAGGAATGCTGTCTTTACTTTGCCAATCTTTACCTTTCCGGCTGCATCGGATCCTCCTTGTTCATAGACGATACTGTCCAGATACGTGAAAGTTTCACCTGACAGGTGTACTCCTGAGATTTTTAAGGATAGTGGTCCAGTGTTAGCAGTGAGGTTAATTGAGGTCTTAGGTAGAATTCGGGAACGGGACGTAATCCCATCTGACCATATATATTTGGTGCCCTCTTGTACCAATATTTATGTGTTCAAATCAATAAATAAATAATAGATAATCACTGATTGTGCTAGCTTATAAGAATGGACAGAAGTCCTCTTGTGACAATCACAGAGGAATCAGTTTGACTAATATGGTGCCTAAAATATTAGCTTCAATAATACTTCGACGCCTAACTAAAGCTAGTGAAGAACAGACTAGGGAAAATCAGGCTGGTTTTCGACCTGGACGTGGTTGTATAGACCAGACATTCACACTACGTCAAGTTCTAGAACACAGACACAAATTCAGACACCCCACAATCGTAGTATTTTTCGACCTTAAGGCGGAATTTGACTCTGTTGATCGTGAGGTTCTATGGCAGTGTTTGTCATTGAAAGGAGTACCAAAGAAGTACATTAACCTTATAAAGGCTCTCTACTCGAAAACAACTGGTCGAGTGAGAGCTTATGGCGAACTGTCATCAGAATTGATTACATCAAGTAGTGTTCGTCAGGGTTGTCCACTCTCTTCATTCTTGTTTAACTTTGTCGTTGACGTGCTTTTAGAGATAACACTTTCCTCATCTAAATTTCCAGGGGTTGAACTTCCACCGGGAGATTCACTTGTTGACTTAGAATATGCTGATGACATAGTTTTATTTGGTGAAGACGCTGACAAAATGCAGAGTCTTCTAACCACTATAAGCAACAATGCAGGCGTGTTCGGGATGCGATTCTCTCCTTCGAAATGCAAAATGTTGCTTCAGGATTGGGTTGCATTGACACCCGAACTAACGATAGGGAGTGAAGTAGTTGGGCGTGTCGATCGCTTCACTTATCTTGGAAGTCTTATCAGCCCTTGTGGTCTGGTGTGCGACGAAATCTCAGCACGGATACAGAAGGCTCGACTAGCTTTTGCCAACTTGCGTCACCTATGGCGTAGGCGAGATATCCGTCTATCAACCAAAGGACGTGTTTACTGCGCAGCAGTTCGTTCAGTCCTACTTTATGGCAGCGAAACATGGCCGGTAAGAGTAGAGGATATTCGTAGGTTGCTAGTATTCGATCATAGGTGTCTTCGAAACATTGCTCGTATATCATGGGACCATCGAGTAAGTAACACAGTTGTTAGGAAACGGGTACTAGGTAAGGTTGGCAAATCGATTGATGACGTAGTGAAACTTCATCAGTTGAAATGGCTTGGACATGTGTTACGTATTCCCAGCCACCGACTGCCTCGACGTGCGATGTCTTATGGTATAGGAAAAGATTGGAAGAAAGCTCGGTGAACGGTCAGAACAAAACATGGCACAAGTCCATGAAGTCACTGACAAGTGGACTGAGCCATGTTGGTAGGTGTAGACTACCTGGTTGTGGACCGCGAGATGATAGCAACGGATGGTTAGAGACCCTGAATGACATGGCTCAAAATCGTTTGCAATGGCGCAGGTGCATCCACTCTTTGTGTTCTCCCAAATTCTAATCTTCTGAATTCTTCATGTCCCTTTCTTTTTTCTCTTTCAAAATTTATTTCACTGTATTATATTCCTTGAATAACCGCGATCTTTCCGATTACCACTTATACTCTACCACAACCGGATTTGAATCGACAACTGCATCTCTGTGCTAATGTGGTATAGCAACTCGAACTAATGTACGTACGTACGAAGTTCTCCGTTGTTACTGACTGACTGATTGACGTGAAAGTCTCGACCTCTTCCAGAGTTTTCCCACCAAATATGATTAGGTTGGTGTTCTCCGTGTTGTATTTGAAGATCATGCTTTTTCCTTTTTGTATGTTGAGGTCTATTAATGTAGAGGCTGTTGTTACACTGTTTGTCTTGACCTGCATTTGTTGATAAGGTTTACCCTAAAAGCAGCACACCTCGTTTTGTCCCACAGATTTATTTATCTATTTGTTTATTTGAACACATATATTGGTACAGGATTGCGTCAAATATATATGCGCCACACAAAATAATGAGAATTTAAGAAGCAGAAAAAGAAAAAAAGTGGGGAACGTAAAAAATATTAAAAAAAACAATAACAAAGAGATTGGTGTAAGGTAGTGTAATAATAGTAGTAATAGTAGGGAACAATAGGGTACAATCAGAAGAAATCTTTTAGAAGATACAACGACGTTTTATGATTAAAGTAAAAGAAGGTTACAGCAGGATCGCCACTGGCTTCTATTCTGAACCATATCTGGTAACGTCTCTAGCCACTGTGTAACACCATCTCTCGGACCCCAACCAGGGAGTCGTGAAGGACCGACACAAGCCAGCCCTTTGGAGCTTTCTTTCATACCACGACACCATGTCATATACTGACCACCTCTCCGCTTTCTCCAACCAGTCCCAGAGTCGGCAAATAATGCACGACGTGGAATTCTCTGGGACGACATTCGTAGAACATGTCCAAGCCACCGAAGTCGGCGTTTCAAGATGGTGACACCAATTGCATTATCGTCTCTGTGCCCGAACATACGATGCCGAACCTCTGCATTACTAACATAGTGTTGCCACTGGATGTCAGCAATCTTTCGGAGACAACGATGATCGAACACAGAGAGTCGTCTAACGTCCTCAACTCGAAGAGACCAGGTTTCACAAGCATAGACAGACAGACAGACAGCTACAACGTAGGACCAGGCACATATGTGCATCGGTCCAGGTTGCCATACCGCATCAGCACAACAAGATAAACACCGGATTCATAGCAGTGGTTATGTCAAAGGTGGTAATATATAAGAGAAAGATTGCATATAGAGATATAATACAGGAAGAAAGAATTGGTTCGTAGAAAGAAAGATATGAAGCGATTTTAATCTCTTAGTTTAAGGGAAGACAGGGAGTGTATACACCTACGCCATTATGATCGATTCTGAGCCATGTCACCCACTGTCTTCAACCATTGGTTACGATAGTCACGCGGACCCCAACCAAGTAGTCTGCATCTACCAACATGGCTCAGACTACAAGTTAGTGACTTCAAGCACTGATGCCACGTTTTGGTTTGGCCGCCCCTAACTTTCTTCCAACCATCTCCAATACCGGACAGCATTGCACGTCGTGGTAATCGGTGTTCAGGCATACGTAACACGTGGCCCAACCATCTCAGTCGATGAGAATTCATAACCTCATCAACTGATTTACCATCATTCCCTAATACCCTGCGTCTAACCTCACTATTACTTACCCGGTGATCCCAGCAGACGCCAGCAATATTTCTAAGGCATCTGTGGTCAAATACTAGTAGCTTACGAGTGTCTTCTACTCTTAGTGGCCATGTTTCGCTGCCGTAAATTAAAACAGAACGGACTGCCGCACAGTATACTCGTCCTTTTATTGATAGACGGATATCTCGCCTCCGCCAAAGGTGACGTAAGTTGGCAAAAGCCAAACGAGCTTTTCGAATCCGTGCTGAGATTTCGTCAGACACCAACCCATTAGGGCTGATCAGACTTCCAAGATAAGTGAAGTTGTCGACGCGTTCGACTACTTCACTCCCTATCCTTAGTCCAGGTGTTGACGCAGACCAGTCCTGAAGCAACAACTTGCATTTAGAGGGAGAGAAGCGCATTCCAAACATTCTGGTATTGTTACTCAGTGCTACCAGAAGACTCTGCATTTTGTCAGCGTCTTCACCAAACAGGACTATGTCATCTGCGTATTCTAAGTCGATAAGTGGACCTCCTGGATGGAGATCAATACCCGAGAACTCAGTCGACGAGAACGTTATTTCCATCAGTAGATCTATGATGAAGTTAAACAAAAATGGGGAAAGTGGACATCCTTGACGGACACCACTTGAGGTTGCAAAAGTAGATGACAGTTCGCCATAAGCTCTGACTCGACTAGTAGTGTTCGAGTAAAGAGCCTTTACAAGGTTTATGTACTTCTGGGGTACGCCTTTCAATGACAGACACTGCCACAGAATCTCGCGATCTACAGAGTCAAATGCTGCTTTTAAGTCAAGAAAGACCACCATTGTCGGCCACCGATAAGTATGCCTGTATTCTAGAATCTGACGAATGGTGAATATGTGGTCGATGCAGCCACGACCAAGTCTAAAGCCAGCTTGGTTCTTTCGTGTTTACAGTTCACGAGTCTTAGTTAGGCGTCTGATAATTATCGAGGCTAGTATTTTATATACTATATTAGTTAAACTAATCCCTCTGTGGTTGTCACATGATGATTTTGACCCTTTCTTATATATTGGGACGATAAGTGATTGTGACCAGTTAGATGGGATAACGTCTAACTCCCAGATCTTAGCTAAAATATTAGTCAACCTAGTCGCTAAAATTGGACCACCATCCTTAAAGACTTCTGGAGCCAGTCCATCTGGACCAGCTGCCCTTCCTCGTTTCAGATTAACTATAGCCTTTTGAACTTCAGCGAGAGTTGGGGGACCTACTTCAATGTTCCATTTACGCTGTCTGGGAATGGAGGGTAGTTGTAGAGTAGCTGAAGGCCAGCTGAACTGTTCTCTGAAATGTTCCGCCCATCGTTCTAAACGTCTGGACTGGGAGCGGATGAGAGTATCGCCTTTTTCCGAAATAATCTCACTTACACTTGACTTATTAATTCCAATTTCTTTTATTAGTCTGTAAAGCTGTCTTGTGTTCCCCATAGTCGCCGCCTTTTTCATCTCTTTTGCTTTCGTTGCCCACCACTGCTCACGGTCGTTTCTTAGACTTTTTCTTAACCTAGATCTGATTTGTTGTCGCTCTTCATCATGTTCGGAACCTGATGGGACGAGTTTGCGAGAATCCATCAGTGTGATAGACTTTGAAGAAATCCACTGGTTCTTTGTAACTCTGTGGTTTAAGTCGCTAATAGATGTCACTGCTGCTTCCACAGCTGATTGTATGTCTTTCCAAGCAACATCTGGGTCAGCCTCGTCTTCAGAACTACCTAAGTGTGAACTCAGTTGTTCTTGGAACCTACTTTTGGTTTTCTCGTTACTGAACTCAGTTCTAATGGGTCTTTTTAATGTGGCTTTTTTGCGTCCAGTGAGGCGCAAGCAGATGCGTGCCCGTATTAGGGCGTGGTCGGAGTCCAAGCAGGTACTCCAGAATGAGCGACAATCTTCTACCGACCCTCTCCAACAATGACTGATGGCAATATGGTCTATTTGAGTCCATCGTTGGTTTGGTGTAGGGGGTCGCCATGTTAGACGATGTCTCTCTTTATGCTTAAAATTTGTGTTTGCTAAAAATAAGCGATTGTCTGAGCACAGTTGCAGCAGACGGTCACCATTATCTGTTCGCTGTGCCGGGATGCTAAAATATCCACCTAAATGCCTTTCTGTTTGGTTTAAACTACCTATCTGAGCATTAAAGTCACCCCCTACGAGTACTATGTCTGAGCGTTTAGCTTTCTGAAGAAGTGCGGACAGCTTTCTGTAAAATTCATCTTTCACATCATCTGAGCTGCAGTCAGTGGGAGCGTAGGCAGAAACGACGCCACAAGCATAGAGCAAAACTGCTGTCATCGACGCGTTGTAGATCCGACCTTTTACAGATAGACTAACATCACGAAGGCACCAAAGATGGCCCAGATTGGCATAAGCCGCTCTAGCTTTCACTATACGTGCATTGATCTCATCACTCACACCTCCACCAGCACTTATGCTGCTACCCAGATACACGAACTTCTCGACTATTTCTATCTGTTCACCATCCAGGGTGAGTACAGGATTGGAATCCTGCCAGTCTTGTAGAAGTACTTTGCACTTCGAAGGTGCAAAGCACATACCATACCTACGGACACTGATTGCCAACTGATTAAGTGAGGATTGCATGGCTTGGGCATTATCGCACAGTAAGACAATATCGTCCGCATACTCAAGGTCGAGAAGAGGAATGGTGAGATTGGGCAACCCTGCCTAACCCCACTGCTCGAATAGAACAATGGAGAAAGGTGGCTGTATGCCCTCACTCTGCCTGAGGTGTTTTTATATAGGGCTTTTAGGATGTTAATAAACTTCTCAGGCACACCCTTCTTCAATAGACAATCCCAGAGAACAGTCCTGTCCAACGAATCGAAGGCAGCCCTGATGTCAAGAAATACTACGATTGTTGGCCTTTGATAAGTATGGCGGTGTTCTAACATTTGGCGGAGGGTGAAGATATGATCAATACATCCTCGACCAGAACGAAACCCAGCCTGCTCCTCGCGAGTCAATCTTTCTCGGGTTTTGAACAACCTACGAAGTTTGACGGAAGCCAATAGCTTGGATGCAATCGGAAGTAGACTTATCCCCCGATAGTTGTTACAGGAACGACGTGAACCCTTTTTAAAGATAGGGACAACTATCGACTCATTCCATGACGTTGGTACACACTCTAGTTCCCAAGCCTTTGTAAACAACGTCGTCAATTCCTTAGTCAAAAAGTCACCACCATCTTTAAAAAGAGCCGGAGGTAAGTCATCTGGGCCAGGTAATTTGTAACGCTTCAAGAGTTGGAGTTCCTTGCGGAATTCCTCCTCATTTGGTGGATCAGTCGTCACCGGCCATGGAGGGCAGGACAGTTTGACTGATGTTGCCCGAGCAGCAGGCCAGTTGAACTGCCCTTCGAAAAATTCTGCCCATCGTCCAAGACGTCGATGGATGTTAGTGATTGGCATCCCATCATCCTCGCAGATTGTTTCACTCACACCAGACTTCTTGCTGCCAGTGGCTCGGATGAGTTGGAAGAGCTTCCGGTAATTATCAGATGCAGCTGCTGCTTCCAGCTCATTAGCACGCATCGACCACCAGGCTTCTCGGTCCTTATGCAAGCTTTGCCCAATTTCCTTACGTAACATATTTCGTTTGTGGTCAAACTCACGGTTACCCGGAGTAGACCGACGGGCTTCAATGAGTTGTAAGGAACCAGTGCTTATAAGTGGGACGTTTCGCGAACCCACGACTGACTGTATCCGCCATTTTCATGGCGTCATGCAATTGCAACCAATGCTCATCTATACTTTTCGGTGGAATGGTAGCTAGCCTAGAAGCTAGCTCGGTTCGACACTTATTTGCAACAGAAGCTGCAACCAGCTTGCTAACATCAATCCTTTGGTGGCGGTCACTTCGTCGTCCAGTGAAAAGTAAGGTAAGATTGGCGCAGACCAAGGCATGGTCAGAGTCCAGATAGGTACTCCAAAAAGAGCGGCAGTCTTGTACACAACCACGTCAGTGGTAGCTGATCGAGATGTGGTCAATCTGAGTCCAGGCTTGGGATGCAGAGGGAGGACGCCAGGTGGCACATCGGCGATGACTGTGCCGAAAGTTAGTGCTAGCCAGAAACAGGTTGTGGTCTGTGCACAGTTGCAGTAGACGGTCCCCGTTATCTGACCTGCGACCAACGAGTCCCCATCGGCCACCTAAACGACCCTCTTCTGTTCCTAGACGCCCGAACTGAGCATTCAAGTCTCCGGCTAGTACTACAATATCTGTGGGGCTCACTTTCTGGAGAAGAACAGATAACTGGTGGTAAAACTCATCCTTGATTGCATCCGGGCTGCAATCTGTCGGGGCATAGGCGGAGATGACGAAAAGACATCGTTTCTCACGCCGATTTCTTCTCACTTTGATGGAACTTTCTAATCTGACAGCATATAACCGACTGTTAATGGGGATCCAATCGATTAGTGCTGCCTCAGCTCTAGCGCTTAGTGCGACACCAACGCCAGCAAGACCAGACGAAGATGCCACAGGGTCCCCGGATAAGCGCACGTAAAACAAGCTTTTTGAAGTGACAGATGGAGATCGAATTTGTAGTACTTCGCCAGAGTTTTGAATACGGGTCTCGGATAGACAACAAACATCAATATTAAGACTTTCTAAAGACACAGCCAGCCCTATCTGTTGTCCGACCTGTATAAATGTGCGAACGTTGAAGGCAGCCAGTTTGAATGGTGCACGTGGTTTCAGAAAAACTGCTTCAGTACTCATATTCGGTGGTAACATACAATTTTCAACCGGACAGTGACTCAGGAACGTTTTGATACAGTCGAATTTCCACCAAAGACGAGCTGCTTTATATGTCGAAAAAATAAGTATAGACAGTAGGAATAAAAGATGGTGAATAATGACGTAGTAAATAATAGTAACAGTAATAGTAATAATAATAATAACAATAATAATAATGCGAGTCACTTGATTGTTATTTGGATCGAGAGGGATATTTTTCATAAGTAGACAGTTTATCATGTTTTTGTGTGAGGGCCGAGATACTGCCCGGGTGCCCAAACCGAAGCAGGTGGTTTTCTTAGGAGGCCACACCCCGAGCCTTTGACCTAATGGTCTAACCCACAAGGCAGTGGAGCATCGTAAGGAGATGCAGTTCCATGGTAGCCGGTGACCAACGATTGGTTCATACGCCATACTGGTGCCCATGTGCACCATTGATTTGGAATCCGGTTAAAGCGCAGGACATTCGCTTTTCGTCCTCTCATTTTCGTAAACAACACCCCCGCCACGAGAAGGCAGTGAGTAGGACTTCCCTGGCAGAGGCTGTATACGCGTGGCCGTGTGAGAGTATTTCGAGAGGGAGGGCGAACCCATCCCGCTCTCGGTCATACCAGGGCATTTGGGGGCTCGGTCCCACAGATGTCTGTCTCCATTTCTCGACGTAATGTGTTCTTTGATCTTCCCCTTTTCCTTTGGCCTTGAGGATTCCATGTGCGGGATTGCCTTGTGACACAGTTGGGTGTTTTCTTCAATGTGTGTCTCATCTACTTGCAGCACTTCCTGATTTCTTCCTCCTCTGGGATCTACACATCCACAGACGCGCATTATATTAAACTACTGTGCCTTAAGATCCTTTGTTGTGGCTTGAGATCAGTGATCGTTATCAAATATTATATTGCTCAATCAGGATTCCGATCATTGACTAGTTCATCTACATGACCAATAGGACTGATGACCTAGTATTTCACGAATTTACACACCGACTGATGAATCACTATCAAGGTATTAATGCTTATCGGTCTTCAAGTCCCTTGTTATCAAACATCCAATCAGGAGACACAAAAAGAAAAAAAGATTAATTTTCGTTGTAACCGCGTACACATCAACTATGCTCAATGTAATTTGATTGGATTTTGCTTCTATTCAGAGTGTCCGCCGGATAAAATTGAACTTGGAAAAGCAACATGGACTTTGTTGCATACAATGGCAGCATATTACCCTATACACCCGACATTGAAACAACAAGAAGATATGAAGAAGTTTTTACAAATTTTTCCTCAGTTCTTCCCATGTCGACCATGTGCTTATGATTTTGAGTCTAGTAAGTATAATATACTTTTTTAAAGTATTATTTTTGTTTTGTTTAACTAATAAACAGTTAGTTAAAAGAGTATGCTATTTTAAATGAAGTAGAAATTATTTTATTTCGGCGTTTCCGCAAAACTATTCATCCTTTTCAACTTACCACATATTACTGTATCAGCACAGTAGTGAGATAAAGTTATCAAGACAAATACCTAAGTATTTTCTATAATGTTCTATTCTGTCACCTTAAATCTAGTAGCGATTTGCAGTAACTTTATGGTTTGAAGCACTTGAAGTTCAATCACCAAACGAAAAGCTCCAACTCCGCTTCAACTGGACACAAAACATAACTTTAGAATGAGTGCACAAACACATCCATTGTTACTAAGGTACATAAAAATGATTTACATATAACATTAGTCAATATATCCAGATTTTAGATTATATTTCTTCAAAATACTCCTTATGTATCGTAAAACGATCGAGTGTGCAAAGTTCAGGTTAAAAGAAAGGTTGAGGGGTTGTCAAACCAAAGGCACGCCATCAATCCATGAAGTTATTAACTCTCAGTCTGAGTCATGCTGGCAGACGCAGTCTGTCTAATTTGAGTCCACGTGATCTTAGTGGTTGGCAACTTCCGATGATGTAGCTGAAAGTCGTTCACAGTAGCGTAAAGGAAATCACTTTATATTCATTAAAACCTTGAGTTCGAATATTCTTTCATACATACCTTTTAATTTTGTTCTCTCAAGTGATATCCTCGGTTTTATGTCATACAAATGGAATGTGACTAACAGTAGAATCCAGGATGCATGTCTCGTCCTATTCGGGTTTTGTCGGCTGGGTGAACACCCGCCTCCCGGAGTTGTTCAGTCTCAAACTCGAACACAATACCATTTGCGCCAAAAATCAACGCGTTATCCACCTAGCCACTGATTCCAAATAGCCGCTCACTTGCGCAACGAGTAAATCCAGCTAATCAGTTATAAATAGGAAGAGGATTCCACTGTTAGCTATAATGAATCTATTTTGCATAAAGACTATGTCTAGCCAATCCTCACAGGATGCACATATCTCAACCAAGACTGGTCAAATTTCACTTACAAACTATCAATAATTTTGATGATCCAAACCACTAAAATATTTCCAGTTTTCATTCATTCTCGTTGTCATTTTATTTATTTATTTATTTGAACATATAAATATTGGTACAGAGGGGGCACCAAATAAATATACATCACACAAGTCACTTAGTTTGTGTGTGGGCCGTGATACTACCCGAGTGCCCAGACCGAAACAGGTGGTTTCCTTAGGGAACCATACCCGGAGCCTTCGACCTAAAGGCCTAATCCACAAGGCAGTGAAGCAACGTCAGGAGATGCAGTTCCACGGTAACCAGTGACCAACAATTGGTTCATACGCTATTTGTTCCTTCAGAATCCTGGAACCCATGTGCTACTACTGGCTTGTAATCAGGGCTTTCCAACCCCCACATGTGGATCTTCTGTATCCAGCAACCGGGTTAAGCGCCGGACATTCTCTTCCCATCCTCTCGATTTTGTAAACAATATCCCCGCCACGAGAAGGCAGTGAGTTGAAGTTCCCTGGTAGTGGCTGTATACACGCGACCATGTAAGAGAGTTTCGAGAGGGAAAGTGGACTCCCAACTCTCGACTGTACCAGGGCATTTGTGAACATTGCTGTCATTGCTGCTACAATTACAATGACCTTTTTTAGCCATTCACCTCGTTCATTTAATCTCGTTGCGATAATGTGATATGCGAACTTAGATCAATTCGTGTATATCACAAACTCTTACTTACGTACGTCTGATACCCCCAATGGAGCATAGGCCGCCAACTATTATTATTATTATTATTATTATTATTATTATTATTACTAATGGCTTTATTCAATATTATATTTTGGTACAATATAGAATTCTCAGCACAGGGTATTTCAACAAGTTACTTATGCAAACAAAAATAGTAACAAAGACAAAAAAAAGTTTAAAAAAAATATCTGAGAAACAGTACAACATTTAAAAATTAAAGTCATGTTAAGAATGCAGGTTATTGGCTAGATTAACTCTAACAACCTGTTCGTCACAGAGTATATTTGCTAGATAAGGTATTATAGAACATTTGTACTTTTCTTCAACCCACTCTGTCCTGGATCTACCTTCCTAGTTCTGTCCAATTGTTGTTCATTCCTCTCATGTCTGTCTCCATTTCTCGGCGTGATGTGTTCTTTGGTCTTGCTCTTCTTCTTTGGCCTTGAGGATTTGAACTGAGGGATTGTCTTGTCTTGACATTTGTATTGAAAATTGTGACTTTGGTGTTGGTTGACAGTTGTTTTGATTTTGAGATGTTCTTCAGTTGTAGATATGCTGCTCTCGCTTTGCCGATCCGCGCCTTCACATCTGCATCAGATTCACCGTGTTCATCGCTGATGCTGCTCAGATATGTAAGGGTTTTTGCATCTTCCAAAGCTTCTCCGTCGAGTGTGATTTGATTAGTGTATATTGTGTTGTATCGGAGAATCCAGATTTTCTCCTTGTGTACGTTGAGACCTACTGCTGCTACACTGGTCGTTTTCTCCTGCATTTGTTGTTGCGTGTGCGATAGAAGAGCCAGTTCATATGCGAAGTCTAGATCGTCCAGCTGCATCCTAGCTGTCCACGTATCCCATGCTTCCTCCCAGATGTTGACGTCTTCATGATCCGGTCGACCACCAGGAGAAAGAGAAAGGGTGAGAGTAAGCAACCTTGCCTAACACCGGTCTTTACTTCGAACGAGTTTGTCAATTGTCCTCCATGCACGATTTTGCAGTTTAATCCATCATAGGAATTCTGTATGATATTGACTATCTTCTGAGGCACGCCGTAGTATCGGAGAAGCTTCCATAGTGTTGTCCTGTCCACGCTATCAAATGCCTTTTCGTAGTCAATGAAGTTGATGTGGAGTGGTGAATTCCATTCAACTGATTGTTCCACAATGATCCGTATTGTTGCGATTTGGTCTGTACACGATCAATCCTTACGGAATCCTGCTTGTTGGTCTCGAAGTTGGGCGTCTCCGGAGTCCTTCATCCTGTCTAACAATACCCTGTTGAAGACTTTTCCAGGTATCGAGAGAAGAGTGATGCCCCTGTAGTTATCACACTTGCTGAGATCGCCTTTCTTTGATATCTTGATCAGGAGTCCTTCTTTCCAGTCTGTTGGTACTTGTTCTTCATCCCAAATCTTGCTGAAGAGGATGTGGAGTATCCTTGCTGTTACTGCTACATCTGCTTTCAGCAGCACCATTGATGAACACGGTGAATCTGATGCAGATGTGAAGGCGCGGATCGGCAAAGTGAGAGCAGCATATCTACAACTGAAGAACATCTCAAAATCAAAACAACTGTCAACCAACACCAAAGTCACAATTTTCAATACAAATGTCAAGACAAGACAATCCCTCAGTTCAAATCCTCAAGGCCAAAGAAGAAGAGCAAGACCAAAGAACACATCACGCCGAGAAA
The DNA here is from genome assembly GCA_944470365.2 of Schistosoma intercalatum. NCBI lineage: Eukaryota > Metazoa > Platyhelminthes > Trematoda > Strigeidida > Schistosomatidae > Schistosoma > Schistosoma intercalatum. Next base: position 17,916,975 of record OX103728.1, read on the forward strand.
TGGAGACAGACATGAGAGGAATGAACAACAATTGGACAGAACTAGGAAGGAAGACTCAGGACAGAGTGGGTTGAAGAATGCTAGTTGGCGGCCTATGCTCTATTGGGGTTAATAGGCGTTAGTAAGTACGTAACGCATTAGCATTTTAAAATTACTTTTTTTTTTACCTTGATGAATGTATCCGTGATCTTGTACAAGTGATTTTGAGCCATATCACTCCGTTTTCAGCTGCTAACTACGATTATCTCGCATTTCCCATCCAGATAATCTCGATCTATCTACTTGACTCTATTGT